>BSBK01004779.1:975000-1008121 GCA_027943335.1 Chamaecyparis obtusa
GCGTCAACCTTGACCCTAACCCTGGGTCCAAATTTCAAATCCTGAAAGTTTTTAGATGTCGAGCTTCAGAAAGTTTTATTTCCCGCTTTCAGGTCGGCTGTTTTAGATTTCTGAATGGTAAACTCTTAAATTATATTTAATCTAGGTCCATTTCTAGGGGTTAAGGCTTAATTGGAATTTAATTCTTCTGTGTCGGCCTCTCTAGAAGTTTGTGCCTTAGACTAGTATAAAAGGAAGCCTTCCTCTCTCATTTTCACATCCACCATAGAATTCAAGCAAGTGAAATCAAGTGATCAAGAAATCATCAAGCAAGCAAGAAGGAGAAGGAAAGCATTCAAGCATTCATTCATCCTCAAAGTATTCAAGCATTCAAGATCCAATTCATCAAGGAGATCCATTGATAGCCATTATTGAAGATTTCTCCATCCATTTCCATTCAAGCTTCTTCCTCTTCCAAGATCCATTAAATATTGGTGTTGAAGATCTAATGCAATAGATTTGAGACACCCTACATGCAATTCTACATTCATTTGGAGCATCCATAGTTGTGGATTCAAGGATTCGAATCCTCCACAAGGATTTCAACATAAGCAAGGTGAATAGTTCCATTTGCTTTGTTTATTTTCTACAATTTCAATTACATTTTAAGGTTGATTCCAAACCGGGGTTTGACCAAGGAAAACCCTTTATCCAACAAACAAAACCCTTTTTCTTGTAGGTACAGGTGCGGGACAATGAATCTCAGTTCAGATTTGAATACCCTTTTTGGTGAACTTTTGGGATCTACGAATAGAATTTTTGTCAGATTAGTGCAGGTCAAGGCCGACCTGGCTCATAAAAACAAAATATTTCTGGGTTTTCTCTATTTCTGTGTTTCCAGGCCAGATCCAGTTGTAGAATTTCCTGAAACTATGTGCAGACACCAGAAAATGGCATTTTCCAAATCAGTCCTATTTTGAGGTTAGTATTTGTCTTCAATTCAATCAATATTTCAATACATACTTTCTATAATTGAATATAAGGTTTTCTCCTTTCTTCATATTCTTCATCGATTGATTCATTTGTGCATTAACCATTCTCTTTTGGTTGATCAATTTGGATCTTTCCTTTGGGAATTTGGATTAAGAATTAGATCTTACATTCCCCCACACCTATCCACTACACTATTTTATATTACATGGTTTCTTTAAGATCTATTTCAAAACATACATTTTTGGTGAACCCGTGATAGAAAGCTCTTTCTTTTATGGTGTTAGATCTCCCTTTGTATTACCTTGTGTGTTCACCTTCATCATACATTTTTGGTGAACCCGCGATTGAAAATTCTTTCTTTTATGGTGTTAGATCTCCCTTTGTATTACCTTGTGTGTTCACCTTCATCATACATTTTTGGTGAACCCGTGATAGACAACTCTTTCTTTTATGGTGTTAGATATTGCATATATTAGATTTCTTTTATGTGTTTGTATCTCATATAAAATAAAAATACAAAAACATTCATGTATTCATGCTTTGTGCTTTCCTATTTAGATCATTTTCATTGCATTGGTATATGAGCTTTACTACCTCTAGTCCTACTTATAATATTCCAGTTAGACAAAATCGTAGACTTATGGGTGCCTTTGATCCTGAGTCTTTCTCTCCTTTCCTTAGGTTCCCGAATGACAATTTGATTATTCATGATTCCAATCCTACTATGGAGCCAAACTCTTTTCACTCATCTCATGATGATGATGACGACGCTTTAAGAGTTCCTCCTGAACAAGTCTAAAAACTTTCAACTGAACTTGATAAAATGGGTAATTGGCTTATTCAAGAAAACCATAATCAAGATTATATTCAAGCTATAGAGGCTCTTAAGAAAGTCCTTCATGATAGTGATCAAGGTTTTAACCTCCTGCGTGGTATCACTCATCTCGTGCATTCAAATGTTAAACCTTTAGCTCAAGAAGGTCAAGATTTAGGATTCACTAGTCCTCCTATCACTAGTATGGAACCTTCTTTTGTTCCTTTACCTAGTATTCTTAATTATACTCATCCTTTGGTGACTATGATGGTTCCCTCACTTCCTATGAGTGTTCCTCCCGTGTCCCTTCCTACTTCACAACCTTCTTACCATAATGTTCCTTTTACTTATTCCAATCCTCTTCCAACTGTAGTTCCAAGTGTTCCTCCAGTTGTGTCTTCCATTCCTACCGCTTCATACACTTTACCTAGTATTTCTAATGTTGTTATGCCTCCTATTTCCTCTAATGATTCAACAATCATCATTTTGGCTCAATCTGTGTCCTCTTTACAACACCAACTTGCATCCTTGACTCAATCCAAGTTTAGCATTCCTACATGTGACATGGGAAGTGCTTTATCCCTAGACATCATTCATGCTCATGTTCCTCAACAAGCCGATATGCCTCATCTTGAGAATTACAATGGTAAGGGAGACCCTGTTACTCATGTTAAAACATTTCAAATCCTTTTTAGTGACTATGCGAGCATGACCATAGGATTTTAGCCAAGTTGTTTGCTAGAACTTTTTATGACAAGGCCTTACAATGGTATCATTCCTTGCCTCCTTATTCTATTGATTCATTTCCAAAACTTACCAATGCTTTTATTCAACAATTTCAAAATAACATTGGTACGCAAGTGCCCTTAACTGATTTGATGCATTGTAAACAAAACACAAAGGAAAAATTGACTAAATTCATTGGTAGATTTAAGCATTTGCATGCTTAGATTTCTTATCCTGTTCCTGATATGGATATTCAATGTATGTTTATTTCAAATCTGCAAAAGGATATTAGAGATAAGATTCTACTTATTGAATTTACCTCTTTTCAACAACTTTGTGCACTGCTTCATCATTATCAATTACAAGTGAGTCAATTTGAGAGCAACACTCCAATGGCTCTTGTTCTAGTTGATAAGAGTGATGTTGCTCCTAATCCAAATAAATTTCAAAAACTCAACAACTATGTCAAGATAAATAAACAAGTGAATGCAATTGCTGATCAAGTTGTTGTTGCATCCCACAATGCTACTTCTGCATCCACTGCTTTTCATTTGAATTGTACATTTACTCCTCTCTGAATCTTTACATTCTATTATGAATAGGTTGTTAACTACTAATATGATTACTTTACCTCCTATTCAACATGTTTTACCTACTATGGTGGCATCCAAATCCTTTGATCCTAAAGCCTTTTTTCAATACCATCGTCAAAATGGCCATGATACTGAGAAGTGTTATTCTTTAAAACATAAGGTTCAAGACTTAATTGATTCTAATGCCTTATCTGTAGATATATTTTGATGGTAGTGGGAACAAATTTGTCTCTCCTCCTAATCAAAACCTTCAAATCTATATGAATCCTTTGCTTACACATGATACTAATACCATTTCTCAACCATCTTCTATGGATATTGTTTATGATTCAAAGATGGATGATCCTAATTACATTGTTAACCATGTGGAGCATGCTATGTTGTCTCAATCTGTATCTCCACCCCAGCCTCAACCTCAAGTTCCACCTCAACCTAAACTAAAATCTTAGCCTAAACTGAAACCTCAACCAAAACCTTGAAAACAACCTAAAAATAAAAGACCTTAGGAACTCTTGATTACCTTTGATGATTCTGAAACTATTAAAGCTCCTGATGGTCCCCTTTACATTTATGCTAGGATTTCTTAAATACCTATGCTTGGTTGTCTTGTTGATCCTACATCCTTAGTCAATGTTATTACTGAAGAAAATCTTTTTATGAAGAAATTGCAACGTGATTCTTACGATACATCCAATGTGTGGATTCAAACTTGCAATGGTTTTCTTTATCCATCATTTGGTTCTATTAACTTGCATGTTGAACTTGGTGGTAAAATTGTGGACACTACCTTTGTTGTTGTTTCTACTTTTGATCCGTTTCAAGTTAAGCTTAGTTTTCCTTGGTTTAATTCCATGCATGTTGTTTCTTCTCCTATCCATAAGTGTCTTAAATTCAATTATGATGAAGTGAAGATGATTAATCATAGTTTATATCAACCTTCTACGCCCAAGGATTGTGCTACACTTGACTTCTTTTGGCCTTCATTACCTAATTCATGTCCTTCTCAACCTAATAACCTCTTTCGCTCATATCAAGCCTATAAGCATCACAAGATTCTTGAGTTAAGTATGCCTCAGATGGATCTTAACTGTGGTCTTTTGCCTACACCTTCCATACCTCCTTTATCCATGGCTTCTAGTTTTGTTAATCAAGCTCCTAGTGTTGCTTTTCAACCTACTGAAAACTCTATCGATCCACCTATAGAACCTATGAAGGAACCAACAATTGTCCCTCCTAGTTCTCAACACATTTCAAATAAGACAAAATGTAATTGATTTGCTAATGAACATCGTAAGAAGCATCCGACTCAAGCTAAGGCCCGTGCCTCTATTATTCAAAGTTCTTTACCTTCTTTTGATCAATCTATGCATGATGTGTTAGAAGAATTTCATACTAATAATGATGTTAAGATGCATGATTATGATGATTCTATCTATATCTTAGATCCTAGTTTGATTAATCTAGATGAAGAAGATACTCTTGATGATACTAATGATGTTAATAATGAATATGAAACTATTGACATTGACATTGATTTACCAAATACGCTCTCATCTCAATTGATAATTACACCTAGTATCGAACATTATGATTCTCAAGAGGATCCTTGTTTGGAACTGGTCATCATTCCTACTATGTTGTATATAGTCCCTCTGGCGAGTTTCCCACCTTCCCAAAATGATATAGAATGAGATGGGGAGAGTAGGCAGTGCGCTTGATCGGCTTGCCCTTCATGGTAGCTTTTCGTGTGTTTGTCTATCGTACTGTGCTTCTCCCGTAATGTGTTTGCTAAATGTTTGTTAGATTCTTTTATATGACCCTTGTTACTTTGTTGGTGCAACATGATAAAGGAATCAAATCTTTTGTACATCTCCTCTATATGTATCTCTATTCTTCTATATGTTGTTTCATGTTATGTTGTACCTGTGCTATTGTTTGTAAATGTTTCCTTGTGTAGTCTGCTTGGATTTGCGACTTGGTAGCACTGATTCTTTTTGGTCTCCATGTTGTGGTCCGAAAAGACTCTTGTTCGTAACTCTTATGTGTTCTTTCCTCCATTGTGATTGTAGTTCTACTTTCTTTGGGGAATGATGTCAATTCATTTGCAATAATATCATATATATTATCTTATGATCATATTGAGCCCACAATAGGTAGATTCCTTCTATGTTCTCTTTATGTTTATGTGATATTTCCCTTGATTTGTCTTCACTTGGGGGCATCTCATAGTGGAAACATAATCAGTGGAGTTTTTTATGTTTCCATTCAAGCCATTGCTCCTGTTTAAAGTGTTAGCAATGACTTTAATGTGGGGGCATACACTCTGCTCACCTATTGCACACACGCACTTTCAATATATATATTTTTCAAGGCACTTCTCTCCCTTTATGGATTAGTGACTAATCCTTAAAGCATGGATTTTTATCTTATAGGATCTCTTGATCCCTCTAGTTTCAAATTTTGATCCCTTAAGGTCGGAGGTGTCCTTAAGATTGGATCTCTTTTAATTTTTGGCTTTTCTCTTATGGAATATAATATTCCTAAGGGTGAATCTTTGATGGGTTGACTAGTGAGTAGCCACATTCACTACGTGGTTCAATTCCATATTTCCAGTTGTGTTGTTTCCTTGTGTGGTTCACAATGGGACATAAGTTCTCATTGGGTGAGTTAACCACACCCTCTTCTCTCCCTTTATGGATTAGTGACTAATTCTTAAAGCATGGATTTTTATCTTATAGGATCTCTTGATCCCTCCAATTTCAAATTTTGATCCCTTAAGGTCGGAGGTGTCCTTAAGACAACATCTCTTTTGATTTTTGGATTTGCTCTTATGGAATATAATATTCCTAAGGGTGAATCTTTGATGGGTTGACTAGTTAGTAGCCACATTTACTAGGTAGTTCAATTCCATCTTTCCAGTTGCGTTGTTTCCTTGTGTGGTTCACAATGGGACATAAGTTCTCATTGGGTGAGTTAATCACACCCTCTTCTCTCTCTTTTCTAGAGATGTCTCTCTTATTGTAATCTTGGAGTTGATGAAGACTTGAGTCCCTGGGGGCTTGAGGATTCCTTTCTCCCTTTGATTTTAGTAAGATTATCCTTTTCATTATGATCTCCTTTACCAAGAGCTTGCATCGAGTCCATACTCTTGCTAAAGTGGGGGCTAAATGTATCATCAGAAAATGGAAGCACTTCCATTTAGGAATAGTTTATCCCTTTGAGTAAGTGGTCTGAGGTCATGTCAAGCACCTTGAGTGGATTTTTGACTAGATCTGGCTTTTTCCCCCTATTCTATTTCTCTCCTCACCTTTTTCCAGCTTTTTTCTGGCACCTTATCCTAAGGATCTGAGATTCTTGACCTCAAGGTCAAGGTTGACCTCAAACCTGACCTAGGTCAAGGTTGAACTCAACCCTGACCTAGGTCAGAGTTGACCTCAACCCTGACCCTGGGTCCAAATTTTAGATCCTAGAAATTTTTGGATGTCGGGCTTTGGAAAGTTTTATTTCCCACTTTCGGGTTGGCTGTTTCAGATTTCAGAATGGTAAACTCTTAAATTATATTTAATCTAGGTCCATTTATATTGGTTAAAGGTTAATTGTAATTTACTTCTCCTATGTCGGCCTCTCTATAAGTTTGTGCCCTAGACTAGTATAAAAGGAAGCCTTCCTCTCTCATTTTCACATCCACCATAGAATTCAAGCAAGTGAAATCAAGTGATCAAGAAATCATCAAGAAAGAAAGAAGGAGAAGGAAATAATTCAAGCATTCATTCATCCTCAAATAATTCAAGCATTCAAGATCCAATTCATCAAGGAGACCCATTGATAGCCATTGAAGGATTTAATCTCTTTGTAGCCCTCTTGTTGAAGATTTCTCCATCCATTTCCATTCAAGCTTTTTCCTCTTCCAAGATCCATTCAAGATTGGTGTTGAAGATCTAATGAAATTGATTTGAGACATCCTACATGCAATTCTACATTCATTTGGAGCATCCATACTTGTGGATTCAAGGATTTTAATCCTCCACAAGGATTTCAACATAAGCAAGGTGAATAGTTCCATTCGCTTTATTTTGTTTGTTACAATTTCAATTACATTTTAAGGTTGATTCCAAACTAGGGTTTGAACAAGGAAAACCCCTCATCCAAAAAACAAAACCCTTTTTCTTGCAAGTATAGGTGCGGGATAGGGAATCTTAGTTCATATCTGAATACCCTTTTCGGTGAACTTTCAGGATCTGTGAACAAAATTTTTGTCAGATTAGTGCAAGTCAAGGTCAACTTTTAGGGGTAAGATTGTACCTTGGGGTAAGATCTTACACCTGTCTTGGATCAAGCTGGACCTTTCTCAAAAAAACAAAATATTTATGGGTTTTCTTTGTTTCTATGTTTCCAGACCAGATCTGGTTGCAGAATTTCCTGAAACTATGTACAGACACCAGAAAATGGCATTTTCCAGATCAATCCTATTTTGAGGTTACTATTTTTCTTCAATTCAATCAATATTTTAATACATACTTTCTATAATGGAATATAAGGTTTTCTTCTTTCTTCATATTCTTCATCGATTGATTCATTTGTGCATTAACCATTCTCTTTTGGTTGATCAATTTGGATCTTTCCTTTGGGAATTTGGATTAAGAAGTATATCTCACATTCCTCCACACCTATCCACTACACTATTTTATATTACATCTTTTAGATCTATTTCAAAACATACATCATGTAACCTCAAAATGTCATGCATAAAGACTCTAGCTACAGAGTTATTGTATAGGATGATCTCATAGGAGAAGAGTGAACCACCTTGGTCAATTTATCAATAGTGACCATGATAGAATCATGTCTACAAAGAGTCATAGACAGACCTACAATGAAATCCATCGATATGATATCCAATTTCCAAGTTGGAATGAGATTTGGTTGTGAAATCCCTATTGGATGTTGATGTTTTGTCTTAACCCTCTAACACTCTAGACATCTTGTCATGTCAAAATCAAAAATATTATGTTTCAAACCAGATGTATGATATAACTGTTGAAGTTTTGAATGCATATTATTAACACCAAGATGTGTCGAGTAAGGTGAACGATGATCCTTGGAATTAACCAGGGTACAAATTCATTATGATGGTAGGACATATATATGGCTCATGTGACATAAAAGACCATCTAAATCCAAGACATAACCTAAAAATCGAACCTCCAAAGGTCTCCCTAACTCAATCTCTAAACTCACCTCTTGATACCAAGTATCTACAGGAAGTGTCTAGAGTATCTGACTCTACAAATCCACCCTAAGAGTTAATGTTGACATATCATGTCTCATTCAACTCAAATCATCATCTACCACATTTTCCTTACCTTGAATATACTTGACCTCAAATTCATACTCATAAATAAATTCCATCCATCACCTTTGTCTAGCATTTAGATTAGGTTGGGTAAAGATATACTGCAAACTACGGTGATAACTATGAAGCTCAAATTGATGTCCCAATAGAAAATGTTGTCATCAAAACAATGCATGAACTACTACTACTTACTCAATATCATGTGTAGGATAATTCAATTTGTGATCCTTGAGTTTGTGAGATTCAAAAGAAATCACACATCCTTCTTGCATAAGTACTACCCTAATACCTTATAAGGAAGCATCAGTACACACCATAAAATCACCCACTAGATCAAGTAATGCTAAGATAGGTGTACTAGTCAATCTCCCCTTGAGGTTTTGGAAAGACTCTTCACACTTCTCTTTCCAAAAGAATTTCTTCCATTTTCTCTTAAGAGAAGTGATAGGATGTGCAACCCTATAGAAGTCCTTAAAAAACTGGCAGTAATATACAGCCAGTCTCATGAAAATATGAATTTCAGACATATTGGTGGGTGTTGGCCACTCTATAATAGCCTAAATATTTGAGGGATCTATTGAAATACCTTCTCCTTAAATCACATGTCCTAAGTACTATACCTCTATCTAGAAGAAATCACACTTTGCCAAATTGGCATACAATTGATTATCCTAAAGACACTGCAATACATGTCATAGATACTCTTCATTCTCTTCTATGGAATTATAATATATCAATATGTTATCCAATAAGACAAGAAAAAAATGGTCAAGATAAGCATGGAATACTCCATTTATCAAACACATAAAAATAGATGGAGCATTCATTAAACCAAAAGGTACCATTGTGAACTCATAATATCCATAGTGAGTGTGAAATGTAGTTTTGTGAATATATGCATGCTTGATACACAACTGATGATATCCTAATTTAAGGTCTATCTTTGAGAATAACTTGGATCCTTTAATCTAATAAAAGAGATCATAAATCCTTGGCAAAGGATACCTGATTTTTATCATTATCGTGTTCAACTATTGGTAGTCAATACACAAGCATAAAGATCCATCCTTCTTTTTGACAAAGAGGACATGTGCTCCCCATAGAGAAACATTAAGTATAATGCAACCCTTTTCCAACAAATCTGATAACTGAAGACTCAATTCACTCAACTCTTGAGTGGTCATCTGGTAGGGAGATCTAGACAGGGGTTCTTCTCTTGGAATACTCTTTCTATGCAAATATATGTCACGCTTCGGTGGCATACCCAAAACCTCATTCAAAAAGACATCTAAAAACTCCTGAAGAATAGGATGATCAAGAGTTTTGTCCTCACTCTCAACCTAATCCAACTCATTCATTGTCATATAAAATACCTGATATCCCTTTCACATGCACTGCTTGAGTTGCATGGTAGAAATTATATGAAGGGATATAGGATGTTGAAATCCTACAATCTCAATGGCTTTTCCAACATCATTCTTGCATTGAATAGTCGTGTGTCTACAATTGATGCTAGCTCCATGAGATCATAACCAATCCATTCCTAAGACAAATCCACATGATCCTAAAGGAATCACAAGAAGATCAATTGAGGTAATTAATTTTTCCAAATTCAACTCGTACTTATGAACTAGAGAGTTGGTAGCTACCTTAGCACCTTAAGCTAACTCAACTTGCCAACCTATATCTTTCTTTTCTACCACTAGCCCGTATTTCTCTACTATGAAAGGAGAAATGAAAGAATTTTTAGCTCTTGAATCAAATAAAATAGAAATAGAAATACCTCAAGTAGTACCCTAAGTCTCTATCACTATGCCTTGGTGCTCTACCTAGCGATGATCTACTACTACAAATACTCTATGAGATCTGACAACATCTCCAATTGTATTCTCAAAATCTTTGAAATATCTGTCTTGAGAATTTAGCTACATGTTGGGGACAATTGGCCACAATGTGACCAAATTTCCCACAAGAGAAGAAACCATTTCCTCTACCAAAACCTATCCCAACAGAAGGTGCACTGAACTTCTAAAATATTCCTCTGCTTGAATTTTGATGTGAGCTTTGTGCAAGTTGAATAATCAAATGATGCTTGATGCACTGAGTGTTACAAAATTTATTAGTATGAGAATCACCTCTCTAAGCAAGAGGAAGGAATCTCTTTTTTTGTTGCTAGTTTTGATTAGCCTTGAAGAAGGTGGAAGGCCTCTTGAATTTCTTGGATCCCCTTGGGACTGATTACCTCCAAACCCTAAAAATGATGCACCAACTGATTGAACACTAGGTTGTCCACTATGACCCATATTCAAACTCATCTTCACCAATGTAGCCTTAATGACCACCTCCTTGAGGTTCTTAGGTTCAAAAACCTTAAATCCCCTGATGATGTGACCATTAAGTCCTCTAATAAAATGGTGTACCATCAGAGATGAACCATTACCAAAACTTGCATATTGTTTGAGCTCAAAGAATTGACTCTCATATTCTTGAATAGTCATAGATAACTGCTGCAAATTTTGGAACTCATCTGCGTGTTTCTACCTCTACTAATCAGATAAAAAACATTCTTGAAAGTTCCCTCTAGAAATAACTCCCAAGTGATAGTATCCATGATAAGCTCAAGTTTTTGTTCCTCGATTCTCCACCAAGTAGCTACAAATTCCTTTAGGTGCATGATGGCACACCTCTCCTTGATACTTTTACCATAGGGATGCATAGAAAAACATCGATCCAAACCAATAAGTCACATCTTTGCCTTAAATCCACTATGATACCCATTAAAGGAAGGAGGTCGTGATCTAAGGAGGTCTTTCATGTGATTAGACATGACAAAATCCTAATCCACTATAGTGTTCCTCTTTCTAGGAATCCTAGATCTCTATCTCTCCTCATCCTACAAATGGTGAGACTCATCATGATCGATCATGTTCTTCTCAGGTCCTAGACAATTCAGAATAGCCTGAAAAATCTACCTAGTATAAGACTCCTTAAAATCAGCATGTTTCTCTCCACTAAGCCCTTCCTTGTTCTCCTTGTGTACACTCACTTGTCTAAGGCTCGTAGAAGGGCTATAAAGTCTTCCCCTTCCATATCCTCTACTTCTGACTAAGCCTCAGCCTCTAAAAATAGATCTAGTCTCACCAAGCATCTTACCTATGACAACCAAATGATAAAATGATATCCTAGAATAAATTAGAAATAAAGACATGATGTATAATCACAAAATAATAATCTAAAATACAACAAGGTTATGTATCTATGTTTGTTTCAAGTTTCATCTACAAGACTCCTAATGGGCATACAAATTCCCAGAATTCCCAATGTAGAAACTCGGCCTGTGATACTAGATGTAATGCCCCACTAGGGAACCCAAGAGAAATTAACCTAAAGTTAAACATGTAACTAATTTGATTGAACAATTTTTTCTTACAAGTTTACGCAACAATAATGCAAAATCAATACAACATAAGATGAAACATATACATAAGTAAACATAATTATAGTTAACAACTCTCAAGGGTTTCATAATGTAGATTTACATGTATGTAACTAATATGTTAATAACAACTACAAGTACACAATCTAACATATGCTAAAGAATAACAAGTACATCCTCGTATAAATAAAACATAGATAGAATTAATATAACATATTGTACACAATAAATCAGCATCCACTACACGAGTCACGGGGTATACAATAATGAAACAAGTAAACATATTACAATATACAATATCTCTAAATAGGTAGCGTAGCTGATAAACTAATATATGATACAAATATACACCATATGATAGATATGAATAAGTCTCCAATAATGAACAAGAAGGTAACAACAACAAGGATCATCCAACACATGAATAAGAACGTCAAAAATCTCAAATGGTAATAGAATCACTACTACCCAACTATGTGGAACCCAGATGTCCACCTCACCATGTTGAGGAGATAACATCAAACCCCACTTAGAAATTAAATCACAAGGCCAAAAAAATTATAGAATGGGATCTTGAAAGCTCTCTATCACAAGATGTACTACAAACTCTACCAGAGGCACTAGACACACATAGGAAACCTAAGATGCATATAGGGAAGTGGCATCACATATGTCTAACCCTTGATGTATCCTAACAACCTCTCTAGACCCTGGCACTCAAGTGACCATATGTGGATCATTAATCCTCTCATACAAATAAGAACACTAACTATGCTATATCCCAATGTCTCTTCTAGATGAGAAAGCATCATCTCACACTCCATCCTAACCTGTACTAGCACTATGGTATGGGCGATGAATACATAACATCTTATTAATTCATTTTAAAACCCCCCATATTGTATTAAGTTATCACTTATTAAGTTACTTACAATAAATTATCCTAGCAGCCACTTGAGTGCCCTGGGGCTTATTGCAAGCCACTTCCCCTCTATACACCTATCATCTATACCCTAAGCTCATAGATCCAAATAATATCAAAAAGGTAAACATAACCTTCAAATAAGTTCCATAGAACAACAAAGAATACATCGGTACTCAAATAACCAAAACATCGTGAATGTACTCTCAAATGATCACAATACTCAAATGAGTTCAATATTGAAAATAAGGTCAGACAATATAGATCGAGATGGTAATACCCATATGAAAGATGCAACTAAAACAAACATGCAACAATTAACAAACCCCAAGCCTTTGGTAAAAAATTCCATAAGTCAACTTAACCACCCAAATGAACTATATGTAGACAACACAAAAGTTCGTCAAGGGGTTAAGTTATTGTTTAACCAAATATAAATTTAATTAAGTTACTTTAGAAAATTTACACCATTCAAATGAATCCTTAAAGTTTATTATGTTTTAATTCACTCTAAAGAATTATAATTAACTAAATGCAAATAAAACATACACACAAAAAAAAACAAAAAAACTGTGAAGCCTACTCCAACCCGTCATAGTTTAACATTGATTTCCAGTTCAGGCTCTTTAGTTGATATTTTGATTTTGGGATATTTAGACTTATTGAACATATATTATTATTTGAGGATTGATAAGTCCTATGCTATATTATTCCATACCTTTATTTGGTTATTTAGAATGCCTAATTGATACTTTATGTTAGTTGATTCAGATGCACCTATATTTAGGATTATGATTTGATGATGCAGTATGATGGGGGTATTGGATGTTTATGATGCAAATTGAATCAAGAATACATGTTTATGCATATTGGGATCAAATGTATATATTGAATTATGTTATAATGAATTATTAAAATATGAGTGTTATGATGTGTGTTTGATTATATCATTTACTTTCTATGTCATTCATGATTTCTTGGACTACTGACCATTGCAGTGAGTGTGCAAGAGATTGACCATGGTTCTAAATGTGGGGAACAAAGAGTGAAACTATGTTAAATAGTAAAGCCAAGGTTTTGTCTAGTAAAGAGACATGAACCTCATTGTCTTCTATTTTATTCGTAAAAGTGTTATTGAATGTTTGTATTTAATTTAGTAAATTGATTTGTGTGAGTTGTGTTAATTATGAATGGGTTGTAATTTATGTAGTGTCATTTGACACATGGGTGTATGAGGTGTTGGCATGACTAACCCTTTTAACTAGGACAAGTATGACACCAACTAGAGGGTTAATGTTAGAATTAGTAATCTTTCTTTGGTTATTTTATTTAATTTGAGGATAAACCAAGGTATCCTCCTTTTATTTATTTTATGATATTCCTAAAGGAATCTCTACATGTAATTTTGTCCTCTAGTCCAAGTTGGAGGACAACTCATATTTTGTAATTCCTTTAATAAGGAAAATAGGTTATTCCTCCTTATGAGGATGCTCACACTTGGCACACACTTGTATGAATGTGGCACTCATTCACATGGGAGTTACATGCAAACTCCTTCACTCATCTCTACTTAAAAGATGCTTCTCCACACACTTGAGACAATTTTTTCCTCACAATTTATCACAATTTCTCTCCTCTTGCATAGTAGTTCTATCATATTTTATTGAGCTTCTTGCTCATATTCTTTATCTCTCTTTAGGCTTTTCATGCCTCATTCATAATACACAAAGGGGTTTTTCTTTGCTTTTCCCCTTACAAAAATCTCTTGGCTCTTGTTGGATTCTTGGACTATTATCTTGGTTTTGGTGTTTGATCTAGCATCTCTCTCACATTTGGTTTATGGTAAAATCCTTCTTGCACTTCACTTCTTGGATTATTTTTTATCTTGTTTCCATTCTTTTATTTCTCCTAACATGGTATCAGAGCTAGCTACTAGTCCTTGTTTAAGTGTTTTGTAAGAAGGCGACATTCAATGGAGCAAGATTTTTCAAGTTTTCTCTTATATATTTAATAATTTTTTTGCAGCTCTAACTTGTTTATTCCTTAAGTTTGTTTCTGTCTAACCCTCTTTGGAAGGCTTTCTGCCAAAGAGTAACGTAGTTTTTTAGTTTTTTCTGGGTTTGGTTGGTTCACTGCCAAACCCAACTCATCTGTTTTTGCAAGCACTAATCTAAAAATTCTTTCAAGATTTAACTTTTCATATTCAGTTTTCTAAAACTTTGTGCATGTAGGCTATTTCATTTTGTTGCAGGCATATCTCCATAAGTTTACTCTCTGTTTATCTAATCTCTAATCCTTGTGCATGCATGCGATTCTATTTTCTTTGTAGGCGTATCCCCATATTTTATTTATGTTGATCTAATCTCTTTTCTTTGTAGGTGTATTATCTGTGATATCTCTAGTTTCTATTTTCTATTTTTTTAATATCTCCATCTGTTGTTTATTATTTCATTTATCTAGCTATAGCTCTCTTTAAAAAAAAAATGTCTAAACTCATACATAGTTATTTTGCATTCATTTTTATGGATAGATAAGAGCGAATCTAAAAAATATGTGATCTGGGTTTTGTGCAGAATTCTCCAATTTAGCCATCATGCAAGCAATTTTCCAAATTTTGCCCTTATTTGAGAAAAATGCAAGGTTCTTTACAGACATTTTTTACAAATTCATCTTAGTGCTGCATTTTTTTTATCTAAGTTCAAACTTTATTTATTTCTGCCCCTTTTGTTGTTGCACAACCTTCATAAAAGATAATAAATTAGTTTTATTTGTCAAATCTAGAAAATATATTAGTAAAGCTATCTCTTTTTTCAAATTGTGATCAATTTGTGTCTTGCTTGCTACTGAGCCTTCTCTGAAATATAAACTAATACTTTTGTTTAAATCATACTATTTCAATACATTTATAGCATTGTTCACCTTTGTTTAATTGCTCCCACTATTTGAAGACTTAAAACCTATTTTAAATATAATAATACTTCTGGATAAATTCATTTTATTACATTTTTTTTCATAGTGTGCAACCTTCCTTGGTTTGGGTAAAATTGCTTTGTGCAGCCTCCTCTTGGCGTGAATTGTTACTTGGCTACCTTTGTCTGCTACTTGGTTGCCTGCGTGAGCTTTGTCTAACCTGCTAGCAGCTTCTCATCACTCTTGGTAGCCCATTAAACCTTGGTCACTCCTTGCATGCGTGTACTCAGCCACCGTATTGTTCATGCATTTGTTTAACCTCTGTCCTTTGTGACAACTCGCCCTTTGTCAATTATTTTTCTCTGTTTGTATCTGATTTCATTGAGTTTATTCTAAATTTAGTTTGGTCTTTCTATGCTTGTTGACTAAAGTTTCAGTTACGTTTGTCTTTTTTTAATTAATTTTGGTTCAATTATATCTTAGTTTAATTTCATTTCATTTCATTTGTTTTCATTTAAATGTTCATTAATTACATCTGTATTAAATTTCAGTTTGCCAAGGAGATTTAGTTCCTTTAAGCTATTTTCAGCTTGGTATTTCAATTCAATTTGACTATTTTTTAAATTTAGTTTAATTTAAATACAAATTGTTAATTTGTTTCATCTTATATTCAATTTCATTTATCTCATTCAAATATTTATTTAAAATCACATTGGCTTATTAATTAAAATAGCCTTGATTTTTTTAATAACATTACTTTAATCTTTTGAAATAAGTATTTTATTATTTTCATAACATTTTAATACATTTTAATATCTCTTAAAAATCATTCAAATAATTTCTAATATTACCTTTAATACTTTAAAAACCTTTAACTCATTCTAACAATAAATTCATTTTACTTCATTCTTTTAATAATTTTAGTTTATATTTAACAAAAGCATTTGAATTTTTAAAAAAAAAATGTTTCTATCTATTTGTGTAAACAAAGCTTGATTATCGTCAATACATTGTCTCAAATTATTTTTATTCACTTATCCGCTCTTTATTTTAATCTTAATCAAATCTACTTTTATTATTTTAATATTTAACAAAAAATTTAAAGTTGTACCATTGAAAGTGTACTTAATATTAAGTTAAATTCAGAATCTCAATTCTATTTCTTCATTAAATTTGTGTTTCAAAATTTATTTTTCTCATCCTTTAGCATTTTATCTTCAATGTATTTCACTTTGTTTGACTTAATCTTATCATTTTGTTTATTTAATTATGACACCTTTAACAATGTCTAATCCTCACTATGATAATATCCCTTTTTCAATAATTCTCCTATTTGAGATAAATCATACATGACGATGGCTATTCTTATAATGCATTCACACTTGATGATTCTTCTAATTCCATTTTTTATGATACTTTAGAACACAAAAAGGACATTGTTTATAGTTTTCTCGATGTTACATTACCTCTTTTTGAATCTCCTAGTAAAGATTTGTGTATTGTTCAAGATGAACTTCATGATTTTTCCAAAGTTCAAGATTCTGATTATAGTACTAATCCTATGGTTATTGTGGAGGACAATAATGATGACTATGATAAAACAATACTGGTGATAATGATTTTGATTATAATAACTCTACCCCTCTTGATTTTTCATATAATGATGGATACATTACAAATTTGTTTTCTAAAATTGATGATTGCATTGATGATTACATAACTAATTTATTTTATGATTCACACTGAATTTTCTTTGAAAGGATTTACTGATTCAGATCTAGGAAGATATCTCAATGATGGGAGATCTACTAGTAGTTTTTGCCTTATTACAGGCCCTCAAGTGTTGATCCATAGCCATCTCTATTTTCTATTAGAAATGAATATTCAGAATGTACACATGCATCTAAAGCATTTCTATGGAATCAAAGATTACCTAAAGATTTGGGTCCTCCTCTACAAGCTCCTACACCTTTGTATTGTAATAATCAAAGTGCTATTTCAAAGAGTCTTATGTACCATTCAATCTCCAAGAACATATCACTCCAAAATCACTTCATGAAAGATCAAGTTGAAGATACACATGAGTCCCTCATCCATTGCAAGGGAAATGATCCAGCTATCGATATCTTAAAAAAGACTGTTTCTAAAGAGCAATCTCAAAAAAATTGTAAACATTTGGGTTTGATACCTATTGCTCTAATCACCCCAAGTAAAGATTAAAGGGGGGTGTTAGAATTAGTAATCTTTCCTTGGTTGTTTTATTTAATTTGAGGATAAACCAAGGTACCCTCCTTTTATTTATTTTATGATATTCCTAAAAGAATCTCTACATGTAATTTTGTTCTCTAGTCCAAGTGGGAGGACAACTCATATTTTGTAATTCTTTTAATAAAGAAAATAGGTTATTCCTCCTTATGAGGATGCTCACACTTGGCACACACTTGTATAAATGTGGCACTCATTCACATGGGGGTTACATGAAAACTCCTTCACTCATCTCTACTTAAGAGATGCTTCTCCACACACTTGAGACAATTTTTTCCTCACAATTTCTCGTAATTCTTTCACATAATTTCTCTTCTCTTGCATAGTAGTTCTATCATATTGTATTGAGTTTATTGCTCATATTCTTTCTCTCTCTCTTTATGCTTTTCATGCCTCATTCATAATACACAGGGGTTTTTCTTTTCTTTTCCCCTTACAAAAATCTCTTGGCTCTTGTTGGATTCTTAGAATATTATCTTGGTTTTGGTGTTTGATCTAGCATCTCTCTCACATTTGGTTTATGGTAAAATCCTTCTTGCACTTCTCTCCTTGGATTATTTTTTATCTTGTTTCCATTCTTTTATTTCTCCTAACAGTTAACTAGTAGAATCCCTATGCTTACCCAGGGTTAGGGAGTTTCTAGATGGGTCAAGGATGGATAAACTCGTAGGTTAACTTCAAGTAAAGTTTTGGAGGGTCTAGGAAGCTTATAGAGGGTAGTTAAGGTCAAATTTAACTACCCCACTTGGTATAATTAGGGTTAGGGGTTAAATTTTGGTCATTAGGAGGCCTAAGACTCATAAATGAACTCTCTAAAGTACCCCCAAAGTCAAGATCCGAGTTTAAGAGTTTTGAGAATTTGGGCAAGCCATCTTCTCAACTTCATTTAGTCTTCTGATGCAAGAGCATCCTAGGTGTAAGAGCAATCTTGCATCACCCAAAAATATTTTTGTTTTTGTATTCAATAAGGGCTATTTTGTGCAGAGCTGCTATTTATGGAAAGTTACTATTTTTGGTAATTTTCGTATGTGCTCAGAATGATCTGATTTCTTTCTTGGAGGTTCATTTTGGTCATATAAGTTTGCCAGTAAAGTTTCATTGCCAGATCAAGTGTATATTGGAAGATATTGAAGATTGTTGGTATTGGCAGCAGGGTACAGAAACTTTGAACTCAGTTTTGAAGGCTTTAGAGGCCCCGGATGAGGTCAAAAATTTGGGTGACGGGTGCTTGCGCAAGTCAAGCCTGTAGAGCGCTTCGTGGCATTTCCGAAATGGGGTTATAATAGCCGATCGAGTCAATTGGTGACGACTTATGGTCTTCGGAAGTTGGGCCACCCGAAATGGCGGAAAATAATTTTTTTCAAAATTTATGTTCGGGTTTCAAAGGTTATCTTGAGCCGACTGTGATGTAATAAAATGTAAAATAAAATAATTCTAAGTTTGGTCGGCCTTATTGGCTAAAATTCTGGAACCTTCCCAGGCGGTGGAAAATTGCCTATATAAGGAAGACTGTATTATTGTCTTAGGAGTTCAGAATAGTTATGGGTAGTAGATCTAGGTATTGATTCGAGGCTTTGTCCTACAGAATATTGTAAGAGAATGCCCATGTGGCTTTGCATATTGTAATTCTGAAAGTTTGTAATTCCACATTTGTGGAGATAATAAGAAGCCAATTTTCTGTTCTTGCATATTATTGTTGTTGTTTCTCCATTTCTCTTATGTGGTTGTGGTATTAACAGGAGCACCCTTCATCAGGTGGTATCAGAGCAGGATTTCTTGAGTGTGTAAACAGATCACCGACTGTGAGGCAGTTTGCACTAGGACCGTGGCTAGGGTTTCAGCGCGCATCGCAAAAATGCCTCCACGAAGGGAACGTGGCGGAAGAGCTGGTGTTGTAACACCTGAGGTTAGAGAGCTGCAGAGACAAGTGCGAGCATTACAAGAAGAGATTCGTAGAGGAATGAATCTTAATGTCAGAGACGAAAGCGAGGATGAAGCCGAAGAAGAATATCAAGAAGGAGAAGCTGAAATTGTGAACCAGGAGGAAGAATGACTTTTTCGGGCGATTTCCAAGATTGGGAAAAGACCTAAGATTGAGGTTCCTACATTTTCTGGAAATCTTAACCCAGAGGAATTGATCGACTGGATCAATGAATGTGAGGAATATTTTGAGTATGAAGATGTTGAGGATCCTGATAGGGTCAAATTTGCGAAGGCCAGACTGAAAGGTCATGCGAAGATCTGGTGGCAAGAAATTCAATTGGAGCGAAATAGAAGAGGGAAAGATAAAATCACAAGATGGGATCGGATGGTGGATAAATTGAAGTGACAGTTCATTCCTGTTGATTATGAGCTTGATCTACTAAAGAAAATGCAAAGTTTGAAGCAAGCAGGAAGATCTGTTCAGGAGTATACAGAGGAGTTCTATCGACTCCTCATCAGAACAGGCCATGCTGAAGCTGATAAGGAGAAAGTTGTCCCATACCTTAATGGGTTAAGGCCAAGCATTCAGGAGGAGTTGAATCTGGTTCGAATGAACAGTATTGAGGAGGCATACCAATTTGCCCTAAAAGTAGAGGAAAAGCTGAACAAGAAGTTCGAGAGCAGACAAAACGGAAGAGGTCGCGGTGGATGATCTGGTGGACGGTCATATGGTGGCCGAAATGAAGATCCGAAAAAGAAGGATGAGGCTAGTAGCAGTCAGAATCAGCGCGGAAATAATTCCAATCACTTCCAGGATCAGAATAATAGAGATCAAAGAGGAAGAGGAAGAGGACAAGGATCTGGAAGAGGAGGCTTCCGTGGAACATGTTTTCACTGTGGAGAAGAAGGTCATAGGGCATTTGAATGTCCTCAGCACCAAGGCAGAACAGACAGGAGAAATGAAGGCCAGGCCAGAGTTGCGCATGTAGATGAAGATGCCAGATCATCAAATTCTGAAGATGCTGAAAGAGGAGAAATGTTGATTAACAGAAGAGTCCTGTTGAGTGGTGAGAATGAACCTGAGCAAAGGAGGAGCCTGTTTCGCACCAGGTGCAAGTGTGAAGGTAAATGTTGTGATGTGATCATTGATAGTGGAAGCACTGACAATTTGGTGTCAGAAGAGATGGTGACAAAGTTGAAGCTCAAGAGACAGAAACACCCACATCCATATCGGATTGACTGGGTACAAGATGACCACAAGGTCATGGTCAATGAACAATGCCTAGTAAAGTTCAAGGTTGGCGGATACCAAGATGAGGTATTGTGTGATATCATATCTATGGATGCATGTCATATGTTGTTGGGTAGACCATGGCAGTTTGACAGATGTGTTGTACATGATGGTCGTGCGAATACCTATTCCCTGACAAAGGATGGAGTGCGACATAAGCTAAAACCATTGAAGGAGACCGAAGAAAAGGTATGTGGTAATGCAAGGATAACTTTTGTTGATGGAAGAAATTTCCTAGATGGTATGAGGCATGAGCATGTATGTTTTGCTTTAATTCCAAAAGTTGGTAAAGAGGAAGTAGAAGATGTTCCTGTAGAAGTTGCAGATTTGTTGAATGAGTTTCAGGATATTGTATCCGATAACATGCCTGATGGATTACCACCAGTCAGGAAGATCAGTCATCAGATGGACTTGATCCTAGGAGCGAGTTTTCCGAATAAGGCAGCACACAGAATGACACCTGCAGAAAGTGAGGAGTTGAACAAACAAGTACGTGAACTGTTATAGAAAGGATTGATCTGTGAGAGTCTGAGTCCCTGTGCTGTACCAGCAGTATTAGCACCAAAGAAGAATGGAGAATAGAGGATGTGTACAGATTCTAGGGCAATAAACAAGATCACAATCAAGTACAGGTTTCCATTGCCACGAATGGATGATATTATGGACTGTTTGAGTGGAGCTGTGTATTTGTCAAAAATAGATCTGAAGAGTGGATATCATCAAATTCGGATCAGAGAAGGAGATGAATGGAAGACTACCTTCAAGACAAAGGAAGGACTATATGAGTGGTTAGTCATGCCTTTTGGGCTAACCAATGCACCGAGCACTTTCATGCGGCTCATGAATGAGGTTCTGAAAGAATTTATGGGTAAGTTTGTCATTGTTTACCTAGATGATATTTTGATCTTTAGTAAGACATTGGATGAGCATATGATGCATATTCGTATGGTATTTGAGAAGTTGAGAGATGAGAAATTGTTGATTAATTTGAAGAAGTGCAGTTTTGTGAAGAAAGAGTTAGTGTATTTGGGATTTGTAGTTTCAGCAGAAGGTCTAAAAATAGACCCAGAGAAGGTACAGGCTATCCTTGAATGGCCTACTCCAAGGAGTGCTACTGAGGTAAGATCTTTTCATGGTCTAGCTAGCTTTTACAGAAAGTTTATCAGAAATTTTAGCAGTATTTGTGGACCCTTGACTGAAACAATGAGAGGGGATAGAAAAGAGTTTAAGTGGACTAATGGGGCAGAAAGGAGTTTTCAATTGTTGAAACAAAAAGTTATAGAACAACCTGTTTTAGCACTTCCAAATTTTAATAAGGTGTTTCAAGTAGATTGTGATGCTAGTGGTACTGCAATAGGAGCTGTTATGAGCTAAGAAGGTAAACCTGTTGCTTATTTCAGTGAGAAATTAAATGATGCCAAGAGAAAATATTCTGTTTATGATCAAGAATTTTATGCTATAGTTCAGGCATTGAAAAAGTGGAGGCACTATCTACTTCCTAAGGAGTTTGTTTTGTATACTGATCATCAAGCTTTGCAATATTTGAATAGTCAAGGAAAATTGAATCAAAGGCATTTGAAATGGGTTGAGTTTTTGCAGAGTTATACATTTGTTTTGAAACACAGGAGTGGAAAGTCTAATAGGGTTGCAGATGCTCTTAGCAGAAGGCAACTATTGCTGACAGAAATGCAGATTGAAGTGGTTGGGTTCAAGGAACTCAAGAATTTATATCCAGAGGATCCTGATTTTGGTGAAGCTTGGAAAGCTTGTACAGAACCTGTTACTCTAGATGGGACGAAATGGTTGGATTTCATCATCCAGGATGATATGCTATTCAGAGGGAGTCAGTTGTGCATTCCACGAAGTTCTATGAGGGAGAATCTCATTAAGGAGAAGTATACTGGAGGATTGGCTGGACATTTTGGTCGTGATAAAACCCTTGGTTTGGTTAGTGAGAATTATTATTGGCCACAGTTGCAGCAAGATGTGAAGAAGTTTGTACAGAGTTGCTGAGTATGTCAGATGGTGAAGGGAGTGAAGCAGAATACAGGGTTGTATCAGCCATTACCTATACCAGAGAAGCCTTGGGAGGATATCAGCATGGACTTTGTTCTTGGTTTACCGAGGACACAGCGGGGACACGATTCAATTTTTGTGGTAGTTGACAGATTTTCAAAGATGACACATTTTATTCCCTGCAAGAAGACTAATGATGTTGTTCATGTAGCAGAATTGTTTTTCAGAGAAGTAGTGAGACTTCATGGTTTGCCAAAGACCATAGTTTCAGATTGGGACACTAAGTTTGTTGGATATTTCTGGCGTACATTATGGAAGAAGTTGAAGACAGATTTGAAGTTTAGTTCATCACATCATCCACAGACTGATGGACAGACAGAGGTGGTGAATAGGAGTTTGGGAAATTTGCTGAGATGTTTGGTTGGAGATAAGCCAACAGGATGGGATTTGATTTTACCACAGGCGGAATTCGCATACAATAATTCTGTCAATAGGAGCACTGGTAAATCACCATTCCAGATTGTATATGAAAATAGTCCAAGAAATGCATCTGAATTGAGGAAAATAGATAAAGGAGAAATAAGTAGTGCTGAAGCTGAGGATTTTGCAAAACACTTGAAGAACATCCATGAAGAGGTGAGGAAGCATATTACCAAGATGAATGCACAGTATAAGGCTAAGGCAGATGAGAAAAGGAGGTATAAAGAATTTCAAGTTGGTGATGAAGTCATGGTTCATTTGCGGAAGGAGCGGTTTCCAGTTGGTACATATAACAAGCTGAAAATGAAGAAGTTTGGACCATGTAGGATACTGAAGAAACATGATTCAAGAAACGCATATGAGGTAGAATTGCCTACTGAGCTAAATATTTCACCAGTGTTTAACATTTCAGATCTGACAGAGTATCATGAAGGAGGTGTTGAAGATGAGATCACAGCAGCACAGTGGAGCATTCCAGCAACTAGTTCAGACATTAAGGAGATCAAAGATAAACTGGACAGTCGTGTTGGCAGAAGCACAAGGAACAGGACATATGAAGAATATCTGGTCAAGTGGAAAGGATGACCTGTTGAAGATTCATCATGGCTGACAAAGGAGGAGGTTAGCCGTCTTGGTTTTCCTCTGCACACCTGAGTCGTGACAGGGTCACTTCTCAAATTACCCCGGGTGTCTGATGCAGGAGCATCCTGGGTGTAAGAGCAATCTTGCATCACCCAAAAATATTTCTATTTTTGTATTCAATAAGGGCTATTTTGTGCAGAGCTGCTATTTATGGAAAGTTACTATTTTTGGTAATTTTCGTATGTGCTCAGAATGATCTGATTTCTTTCTTGGAGGTTCATTTTGGTCATATAAGTCTGCCAGTAAAGTTTCATTGCCAAATCAAGTGTATATTGGAAGATATTGAAGATTTTTGGTATTGGTAGCAGGGTATAGAAACTTTGAACTCAGTTTTGAAGGCTTTAGAGGCCCCGGATGAGGTCAAAAATTTGGGTGACGGGCGCCTGCGCAAGTCAAGCCTGTAGAGCGCTTCGTGGCATTTTCGAAATGGGGTTATAATAGCCGATCGGGTCAACTGGTGACGACTTATGGTCTTCAGAAGTTGGGCCACCCGAAATGGCAGAAAATAATTTTCTTCAAAATTTCTGTTCGGGTTTCAAAGGTTATCTTGAGCCGACTATGATGTAATAAAATGTAAAATAAAATAATTCTAAGTTTGGTCGGCCTTATTGGCTAAAATTCTGGAACCTTCCCAGGCGGTGGAAAATTGCCTATATAAGGAAGGCTGTATTATTGTCTTAGGAGTTCAGAATAGTTCTGGGTAGTAGATCTGGGTATTGATTCGAGGCTTTGTCCTACAGAATATTGTAAGGGAATGCCCATGTGGCTTTGCATATTGTAATTCTGAAAGTTTGTAATTCCACATTTGTGGAGATAATAAGAAGCCAATTTTCTGTTCCTGCATATTATTGTTGTTGTTTCTCTATTTCTCTTATGTGGTTGTGGTATTAAGGGGAGCACCTTCATCATCTTCAAACCTCATTTATGAGGGGATGAAGATATTTGGAGAATTTATGGTGAGGGTTACTCTTTATTTATGTATGTAAGTTAGTATTTGAGTACGAGGCCATTTAGAGAGGTTTTAGGAGACTTCCTAGGTTGTTCACCCACTCTCTACCCTTAGAGACTTACTAATTTGGAAGGACTTCTTGGGGGAAAATCTTAGGATAAAAGGATAAATCTCTTCTCAACTCTCATTACCTTAAGCTTGGAAATAGGTTGGTGCTCATACTCATGTTTTTGTACAATATAATATGGAAAGCTTGAATGTGTTCTCATGGAGTCCCTATGGTATTGTTGTGTTTTTTATTAGTCCTTGTTATGTGTTTTTCTTTTAGTATTGAGTTTTATTTTTTATGTTAAGGGATTTTTCAAGGCACACTCACCCTTGGGAGGGAAGAGTAACCTTGAAGAGTGAAAAGAATAGTGACAGTCTTGTCAGTGTAGAGTCTCCCCATGTGTGGGAATGATAAACATGGATTCCTTGTTCTCCATGATGCAAGGTTTTGCCTATGGGAAATTGGAGGCCATAAGGAGTGTTCTTGGCTTGAAGCCATGGTTTTTGTTGTGAGGATGGATTTGGGAAGGACTTTGTTTTGATCCCATGTGTGGCCTTTGTATCATTTGTATCAACTTGGCTTCTCCTAATGGGTATGGTCCACTTTCACCCCCTGTTAATGGTCTTTTAAAGGCCTATGTGTTTGTCATGGGTTTGGGAGTTTTATGTGTCCTTGTGTTTGAAAAGTTGTTTGATACATGTTTGTGTGTACCCTTTTTTCCTCTTTGTTCCCCTAGCTCAGGGGGTGACCTTGTAAAAGTCTAGGTTGGGAGGTGATCATCCATGGTCAACCGAATTTTTATGTAGGTTCTATGCTTGGATCCTATGAGAAGACTTGGATGCAAATTTAAGGAATTCCTCTATTTTTTGTGTAATTTGGAGCTCCTAGCCTTAGGGCTATTATGTATTTTCAGATGTTTGTAAAGAAGGTTGTTTCTTTCTTTTCAAAAAGAGGAATGTAAAAGTTACTTAATGTGAATATATATGGAAGTAAATTTGTGTTAAATTTCCTTGTAAGATATTACATGTCATAATTTTCTTATTTCCTTCACTAAAGTAGAAATTGTAGTTTTTAAGTAAATTTAATATAAGGTCATTGGCTACCTAAAAAAATTTAAAGTTTTGCTATGTTTTAAAAGAATTGCATTTAAAGATCATTTATTAAGCTCTATGTTTCACCTATCAACTTAGGAAGAATATTCCTTTATAGGTAGAGTTAGTAAAACTTAATTTTTAAAAATACCTTAATAGATCTTGGAAGAAATATTCATTTTTATATAAGGTTAATAATTTTATTCTTGTTAAAGAAAGTATATTTTTGGTTAATATAGATAGTTGTTTCACTTCCTTAAAATTTAAATCTAAGTCTATTAGTTTGTTCAGAAAACTAATCTAAAGGACCCTTGAAGATTAGCTCACATAAAATTATATATATTTATGCATATAAATAAATAAATATAGAAGATATATAAATCTATACATACATAAAATACATATATATTATGTAAAAGAAAATGAAAATAAAATTATGTTGACCTAGTAATTCAATAAGAAAATTATTATTATTTCTCCAAATGTAAATTGTTTGTAATTTTAGGCCAAACATATTCTTATAAATGAGGAACATAAATTTTTATAAAGTCACACACACACACATAACTTCATTAAAGTTTACATATTAAATACCCTAAATAGATTATGATATATAATATATATATATATATATATATATATATATATATATATATATATATATATATATATATATATATATAATATATATATATATATATATATATTATATATATATATATATATATATATATATAATATTTTATTCTTGAAAGAATTTAAAAGTAATTTTTTAAAATATATATATGAATTATGATCTACTTTAAAGTATAAATGCATATATATCCTATTCCTCATTTTAATATATATATATATATATATATATATTAAAATGAGGAAATAGGATATATATGCATTTATACTTTAAAGTAGATCATAATTCATATATATATATATATATTTTAAATTACTTTTAAATTCTTTCAAGAATATATATATATATATATATATATATATATATATATAAGATATATGTGTGTGTGTGTGTGTGTGTCTATATATATAATACAACCTTAAATAAATAAATAATAATAATCATTAAATTCAATAAATTTAAACATATAACATTAAAAAAGGTATAAATTAAAAAAATAAAGAAATGGGGTAGGCAAGGCTAAAACCTCTCTCGACCCCATATCTTTGAATGAAGGTCGCAGACTCTAAGGAGGTCTGTGACCCCATTTAAAGGGGTCGCAACCTCCTTAAGGGACTATGACCCATTAATGGAGCTACAACCCTTAGGGGACTGTGACCATGTTAAAGGGGTCGCAACCCCTTAAGTGACTGTGACCCCATTAATGGGGATCACAGCCCCCTCCTGGGGATTTGCAACCCCATTAATGGGGTCGCAAGCCTCCCAAGATGGGAGTTCGGTCTCCATTTAATGGGGGCCGAAAAAAAAAATTAAGCCTATGTTTTTTCAGAAAAAACTTTGATAATGTTTTCAAACAAGAAAAAAAATGAAAGGAAAAAAAATATTACTCTGTAATGTAACAAAGAGTTGAAAAATAATTTCCAACAACAACATTATATATATATATATATATATATATATATATATACTATATATATATATATACACTCCATTAATGGAGCTCCAAAACAATCTAGCTAGCTAACGTGTAGAAAAATAAAGAAAGAATAAATGAGAGATAGAATAGAAGTGAATTTGTAAAATTTTACCAAGTGTAATTTTTAACTTATAGAATTTCAAACTAAAATGGATTTCAAATTTTATCAAATGTAATTTAGTTGTCAAGTTGATTTTAGGGGTAAAATAGATTTTACTCATAAATATTTTTAGTTGAAAATTTGAATTAGAAGGTTAGGGAAGTTTTCTACATTTATTACCCTGGTTGTAAAATTTGACTTAGGGAAGAAATTAGATTCCTAGATTAAAATTGTTAATTGAATTCAGATGTTCTAATTTTCATGTGATATGTTGACTTAAATGCTTTAGGATTTCAACCCAATAAAACATGGATAATTAGTAATGAATTTTGATTCAATGTTTGTTTTTCAATGAGGATTTAATAGTAAATTGATTTTAGTGAAATAATTTAATATTCAAATGAATTAAATAAGAAAGTTATCACTAAGACCTTTTTGCTAAATGTTTTCTATTGAATTTATTCATTTGGGAAAAATGGATAAATTTAATAGTTGAGACTTTAGCAAATCAAATATTGACGTTTCCCAATCTAATAGTTTTAATGAAGGTTATAAATAGCGAAGTTTTAATAAAAGATATTTAATAATTTGATGTTATTGCAATTAATGTTCTAGGCTATTATTAAACCCTAGTTCAGTTTTCTATGTTATAGAAATTTTTGAAAGGAAAATGTATTGGTAAAGTTATTAAAGGCCTAGTTTATGCAATCAATCAATTGAGGAACATTTTAGTCAAACATGGTCAGACTATTTACCCTAGTGTTCCTGTAGAAAATCGATTAAGAATTAAATCAATAACTATAATCCTAAAGGGAGGTTGACCAAGTCAACTTTGGTCATGATGTCCCTTAGACACATTTGAAGTCTTCACCCTTTAACTGTAAACTACAACTATTTAGTTAACCTAGTCTACTTTAGTGTTAGTTCAAAAAAAATTGTTGGTGTGTTTTTGCTCAAATTAATGGGCCATGACAATAACACATTATAAATTTTAATCATCTATATATATAATATATATATATATATAATATATATATATATATTATATATATATATATAATATATATATATATATATAATATATATATATATATTATATTATATAAATATATATATATATATATATATATTTATACTATATAATATATATATATATATATATATATATATAAGGGCCTAGGCCAAAAAAAATATTTATTATAAATTTTAAAGTTGCAGCTGGTGTCCCATTCATTGTGAGCACCGATAAGAAAGAACGGGACCAAGAAAACCTCTGGTCTTGCTCGAGGTTGTCAACCCAATTCATAATATCATTTTACAAAAAGCTCTTCCCCTGGACAACCAACATAAATTTAGCCTTTAGTATATACATGTCTAGTTTAATACATTTAAACTTATTTCAAAGTTAACTTTGTAAATTGTTCTTCTTTTTTATCTGGATCTAGTTAATTGAGATTATTATCTTTGCACCTTTGTTGCTTCTTTGTTATCTTATCTTGGCTTATTATTGAACTGATGTTTGGCTTTGTGACCTACATCATAACTTAATAAGACGTTAGTCCAATCCTTGTAAATTAAGTTCTTTAAGAATCATAAAATCATAAACAAAGTAATCTTCCAATTTCAGAACCTTTGTTACCTCAAGTCATTTTGTGGACAACTTTAAACCTTTAAATACATATGTAACTTAATAATTTTATTATTAAGTAATTATTATTACTTCATCCTATCTAATAAGAGATCATAATGATAATAGGAAATCACCCTTATCTATGATTGTAAGGAGAAAAACTAAAACAAACCATAATATTATTTGTAAATTATACCAAGCATAGAATATAATTGCAATTGGTCTCTAACAGAGATAGACTAAATTCCTTATGTATAAAGGGAAAGAAAATATGTTAAAAACCTTTAACCCTACCCTATTAATTTATATTGCAGCATCAACATTTGAGTATAACTCCTAATCTAATCATATATAAAAGTAGAAGGTTAAATATTTTTTGTTCGTAGATAAATTAAAGTGAAAACACACACACAGATATATATATATCATATATATATATATATATATATATATATATATATATATATCGACCCGTTAATGCCTGATACAACCACTAGACTTATAGAACATAGGAGGCCTGTTAAACCATGTCACAAATCCTGACGGGAAACGTTAGCGGTTAGTCCAACAATCCCCCCCTCAGCGTCACCCGAGGGATTCGAACCTGTGACCAAGCTCTGATACCACTTGTTACAAGTAGTGGTTTGTCGTTGCACCAAAAGATCGACCTATTAATGCCGATACAACCACTAGACTTATAGAACACAGGAGGTTGTTAAACCATGTCACGAATCCTGAAGGGAGACGTTGGCGGTTAGTCCAACAATATATATATATATATATATATATATATATATATATATATATATATATATATATATATATATATATATATATATATATATCGACCCGTTAATGCCTGATACAACCACTAGACTTATAGAACATAGGAGGCTGTTAAACCATGTCACAAATCCTGAAGGGAAACGTTGGCAGTTAGTCCAACAATCCCCCCCTCAGCGTCACCCGAGGGGATTCAAACCTGTGACCATGCTCTGATACCACTTGTTACAAGTAGTGGTTGTCGTTGCACCAAAAGATCGACCTATTAATGCCCGATACAACCACTAGACTTATAGAACACAGGAGGTTGTTAAACCATGTCACGAATCCTGAAGGGAGATGTTGGCGGTTAGTCCAACAATATATATATATATATATATATATATATATATATATATATATATATATATATATATATATATATATATATATATATATATATATATATATATCGACCCGTTAATGCCCTGATACAACCACTAGACTTATAGAACATAGGAGGCTGTTAAACCATGTCACAAATCTTGAAGGGAAACATTGGTGGTTAGTCCAACAATCCCCCCCTCAGCGTCACCCGAGGGGATTCGAACCTGTGACCAAGCTCTGATACCACTTGTTACAAGTAGTGGGTTGTCATTGCACCAAAAGATCGACCTGTTAATGCCTGATACAACCACTAGACTTATAGAACACAGGAGGTTGTTAAACCATGTCACGAATCCTAAAGGGAGACGTTGGTGGTTAGTCCAACAATATATATATATATATAATATATATATATATCTATGTATGTATGTATGTATGTATCTTTATGTGTATATACCTATATGTTATTATAAACTGGAACATGCATACTTATCGTTGAAACTAGATCAAGTCTGAATTTATCCTTTGCTTACTCTTACATTTAAGTATTTTGTACCATATTGTTCTACTCTTACCCCATCAAAGTGGCCACTAGCATTTATGATTAGGCTTTCCCAAATTTAAAATAAATTTCAGATAGGATGGATTTTCCATTTACATATATGTCAAGAGGTATCAATTTCGATATATATAGGAGATTAATGAACATCTACCACAATGTGATATTTATAATTAAAACATTTTTTAGTATGAATGTTTACAAATTAGTTCATTGAGTCATTGACATTCTATTTTAAGGAACCTTTAAAATGAATCGAGGAAACCCAGATTTTCCTAAACCTGAAAGCTGACCACCATGATTCTAGATAGAGAAGAAAATCTAACAAGTTTTAGGAAAGATGGTGATTCCTAAACTAGGCAAAATACTCTTCATATGAAATTAAATAACCCCCATGTCATTCAAGCCAAAGATTAGAAAGAGAAACAAGATCAAGCAATTAGAGGCGATGTATTGAAGACCTCTTTCTTGAGGTCCTCATAGAAGGAAATTTTCCATGTTGAATTCAAGAAAAGAGAGCTTTAGCACATAACCAAGCATAGGGAAACCATACCAAACAAAAGTTGAAAAGAAAATAAATTAAAGTAACCATTTTTCCTAAAAAAAGACTCTTAGAATATTTCCCATAATTATTCAAAAAATCTATCAAATCTTTGAAAATCATAATAATGCTTTATGACAAAAACCTTAATATAGATATTCTATAACTAAATTCGACCAGCTCTTCTTTAGATTAACATGACCTCAGATTATATTGAATAGAATTCTACTGCTTGTTTCAAATCTATTGGTCTTCAAACATTATGTTACATCTGGTAAAGTTCATTTGATGTATAAATATAAAGATATTTAGCATGGAATCCAAGGGAGATTATTGATTTCTCATATGATCTTCCTCGTATCTTCCATTGTCTTAGATCTTTCTGTATCATAATTATCTTCTGCTTCCCATCCCCAATTGCCAACCCCATCTACTTGAATAAAAATGTCAAACCAATCATCCTCTTGTGGCCTTCTGATATGTAGGAAGTGAAATAGAAAGTTTAGATTTATTCTGATGGAGGGGTATCTCTTCCTAAAGGTATCCAAATCTTCAGTTATTAAGATGGGTAGGGTGGGAACTGGCCTACCCTTGATTAGTGGTAAATCATAATATCATGGTTTTGGAATGGTTAGATCACCCCTAATGTTATTGATCACTATATCTAAGTTTCCTAGATACTTCCATTTGAAGATTCATCTTCAAATCCATCATATGGCCTATTTATCCGAATCAAATTTTATCACAGATGAAATGAGCATGGTCAGTATATCATAATTAGCTTTGTATCTATCTGTGTTGGATATGAATTCTCTTCCAAGAATCCTAAAAATGGCTCTAACTACTAAGAAATGGGAAGATAGCATAATATTTTTTAGTCTTTCCCTTTTTAATGGCTTCATCAAAGGTTACCTGATTCTTTGGGCCTCGAAGCTCAATGGAGGGTATCCATCCTCTGGGAAGGAAGAGAGGTCTTAGCAAGGGAAGAGATGGGATCTAGCTATTTAAAATTATAAATGAAAGGAATCGTTATAATTAGGGGAATTTGAAATGATTGGTTTCCCTAAAGGTTCCACGATGCTATAGATCTAAATTGATAT